>VCJN01001013.1:0-40915 GCA_006384855.1 Tetraselmis striata | reverse complement strand
GCAGGCCCCCGTCCACAACACCCCCGCTACGCCAGGGGGGGGGGGGGGGGGGGCATAATAAACGGCACGGAAGAAGAAGGGGTGGACGCTGCATCGGTAGTTTCTAGGGTTCCCACAGTGGTTGGATAAAGCAGTTTGAACATGTGCGCAAAGGGGGGGGGGGAAGGGGGATCTACCCATTATCTGGGCGGGTACCACAACAGACTCGCCGGTATGAATAAACCGAACTTGTGTGGAGTAGTGTAAGTATGGATGAATACAGGACTGCTCGTCATCCAGAAATCATACTACTGGCGAGATGGGGGTGAATAAAGCAACGCAGAGCGCGCACTCTACCCGGCAAGCGCTTCAATCACTGACAAACTACACAGACGAGAAACAAAGACCGTCGCGGGTTGGGCTAGTCTTGCTTGTGCCTCCCCTGTCCCACTGGGCATTCCCAATCAGGAGACCTCGGGGCAGGGGATGGCGGGTGAGAAGGGGTGGGGTGCTTGCCAGCGCCCGCTTGAGCTCCGCGAGCAGCGTTTGTGGGGTGGGCATGGCCGCTGTGCCGCTGGGCTGGCGCCCCAGCCTGGTGGCCTCCGCGCCCTCTGCCCTCCACGCGGCCTTGATGCGCGACTCTGCAACACCCTGCAGCCGCTCCGCCGTGGAGCCCTGCGCCACCCGGGTGAGCCAGGTCAGGCAGAGATGCGGAAGGTGCGATGGGGATGCCGGCCCCGGCCTCCCAGCGCGCCGCCTGGCCATCTCCCACCTTGGCGGTGCCCCTGCTGCCGCGCCCCCTGCCGGCCCAGGGGTTGTGCTCGGCCCGCCCTCCGATGCTCCCAACCAGATCCGACGACAGCCTCACGGCCTCGATGTGTGGAAGCGTCTGTCCGGATTGACGCCAAGGCAAGCGTGCAGTCTCAATGGTGGGACCGCGGGGATGGGAGGCCAACAGTGAAAGGGATGGCGGCAGTGGCATGCCCTCCAGGCTGTCACACAAAGATGGACCCCCGCCCCTCGCCTTCTCCCCCCGGAGGCAGCCACACAAACTGCAGGTGTAAGAGTAGGCGCACAACGTAGCGCCTCAGTTGCGCGGCGCTGCTTCGCGGAGCCCTGTCCACCGGGTCCAACTCCGTGGCGTCGCTACAGCCCGAGCTGCCGTCGCTGTCGCTGGCCTCCGGCTCTGCGCGGCCGCGCATCTGATGGACGGGAGCATGCCCTGGCGGTCAGCCCATGCGGCCAGCTTGTCCTCCGCGCGGGGGGCGGTGGCGCTGCTCTGGGAATCACATCACCTTTTGGAGCTGCACATAAGCGGCGGCGCTGCTCTTCCTGTTGGCGCGCCGCAGCCCTGAGCGCCGGCTTTGGCGGCTGCGCTGGCGGGACGCTCTGTGCAGGGAAGCAACAGCCGTAAAGGCATCCGCTGAGTGAGCCGCATGCCCATGCACAGCAAAACATGTCGTAAAACGTGGGCGTGGCGAAATTTTGCGCCGGCGGCTGCGCACTTCTCGGGGCTTTGCGGCGGTAGCCCCTCTGCCCCCTCGAATGTCCGTGCGACGCTGGCAAAGGACTGCAAGGGCGTTCCGAGGCGGCCGTCCATATCCTGGCGGAACAGCTTTGCTTCGTTCCCCGTGCCCCTTGGCGGCCCGTTTCCGCTACCCACGGCCGCCCCCTGCCAAGGGTCAGCGGCTCAGGTGCTATCCACTGCCTTTGGGACATATCGCAAAGGGGAGTCCACAGTGGAGCCAGAGTACCTCCCCATTCCCGCCGAGCTCCTCGCGACCCTCATGGATCCTGCCCAGCAGCTGCCGGGTGCTGGCAGTGGGCTCCACCCCACTCAGAGATGCCTGAGATAGACTGGAAGTTAGTGGCGTCCACCCGCCGTCCCGCCCGCCCACCCGCCCATATCTCAATGCGCACGGGGAGAGCAGGTTTGCATTGCTGGAGTGCACACAGTCTCAAGTGTGTGTCCGGTGGTGGGGCCTCAAGTGTCCACACATTTGGTGTGTTTAGGTGGGATTCCACATGCCTCGCCCGTGGCGTTCCGATTACGGTTCGCATTCACGGCATTCACATTCCTTGCAGCCATTTTACGCGGCGCTTGATATTTGTGTGTGCGGTTGGAAAATGTGTGCGTCTATTGGATGTGTGTGTGTGTGTGTGTGTGGGCGCCGCGGGGGAAGGGGGGGGGGGGGGGGGGGCAAACCGGCGGCCTGTCCCCACGACCGTCGCCGTCCGCGCCGTCGCATTTGCCACGTTGCCGTCGCCCCTCTCCCGGGGTCCAACATGGCGCGAGTCGAGGACCTCGACGACCTGCCCTGCTGGCCCCACCTTCCCGCCAGTCTTCGCCGCCGCTGGATGAAACACCGCCTAATAATGAGCGGGTGGAGGCCGCCCTCGAGGTCGCACCGTTGTGCACCGAGCGCTGGGACCCGGCTCTCGATGGGGCCGGCATCCGTCACCGCCTCCCGACTCTTCTCGTAACTCGGCGACGATCAGTGCCTGCTGTTTATTATCGGTTCGGTCATCAGCTGGTGACGCTTCTCTTTCGCAGCAGCAATGGACGGCCACAGGGGGGCGGGGTCTGTGAAACCAAGAGCGCTACTGGAAAGCGACCGACCGAGGCTGCCCAGGGCTTCCTCGCGACTGCCTCCGGAGTCCGGACTGTCGAGCTCGCCGCCGCCGCCGCTCAAAGCCTGCGTCCCTGCACCGGTTTCCAGTTCTGCGTGAAGCCACCTGATGTGAATCGCGCGTGACTATCGGCTTGACGGCTTGGAGGGGAGGAGTTCTGTCCAATTCTCGGCGGCGAAGAGCTGCTTATTGAATGCTGTCCACCTTCACCCGGGCACATGCCAGGACGACCATTTTATGTGCGCATGGGCATAAATAAGAAAAGGGAGAGGTTCGCCGTTACACACGCGTACCCGTATTAGTACCTTCATTTTTTAATACCATATATGCCTGTACTGCTGCGATGTGTGTCGCCGTTTAGCTAGCAGGTATTAGACTATTAGAGCGCTAAAGCCAAGTCTCTCCTACAGCAGCAGCGCGAGATTTTTAAGTCGAACCGCCCCTACCCGTACTGTAAGCATTAGTCGCTATAGAGTATATACTCGGGACTCCTGTTCACCTGTCGCTACCGGTACTCGTGTGAACTACAAAAAGGCCACTATTAGTTGCATGAGCTAGCCGTTTCTCCTTGCTCATCAACATGGCACATGCAGACAACGTTCTTGGCGGGGTCGCGTCCGCGCGTCCGCGCGTGCGGCACGTGATGGTACTCATGCACCTGCGTCGCGTCGCTCGTCGGCATGTGTTGCTATGACCCGGGTCATTGGCTGCAAGCGTCCTCGCCGCGGCTGATAGCCTACCCCGGGGCGGGGGTCCCTTTGGTTCCTGGCAGCTAAGTGACTTCGTGGTTCCCTTGGCTCCTTCTTGGTTCTTGGCTCCCTGTCCTCCTGCTCGACCTTGGTTTCAGGCTTATGTCTCTCTTTTGCTGGAAACCTTTCATAGTTGATGTTATGTCTGTTTGTAGTGCGCTTTTGTGAAAGCCCTTATGTAATTAAACAGCTAGCTGCAAATGACGATGAAGAAACCACCCGAATAGGCAATAGAAAACGTCCACTACAGCAGTTGCGAGGTGCGAAAATCTTGCCGCTTTTCGGCCACTGACAATAAAAAGGCCACTGGTATATATACCCGTAGGTATGATCTAAACTAGTTTATGGGGTTTCCCTCCTTGACCTAACCGCTTTTTAGCTACAAGTGCTGCTCAGTGGTACGGGAACTAGGCATCTGTTGTTGCGTCCTTTTTGGGTGCAGCACGAGTAGACATAAAAGCAGCCAGAACAGATGAGCCTGCCATCTTCCAGTTTTCGCTGCGTTCCACACAGCGATGTAAAAACTGTCTCGTAACCCGTTGCGAGCAAGGTCACCCCAGGTTGTTCAAGACCACACCCGGCTCACCACCCGAGTGTGATATTCTCGTCCGTACGTCCGTGCGTTACCATGCCAGATGGAGAAGAAACCGTCGCCGAGCCGACGTTGGAGTCGCTGAACGCAGATATGAGGGCCAAGTCTTCATTACTGCGAGAGTTGGCTACAGCTGTGGCACAACTGACGGCTCGTGATCGCGTTGTTGGTGGGGAAGGGGCACATGGCTCCGGCTCCGGGCAGCGCTTCGCGGGACAGCCGACAGGCAGCGGGGGAGCCGTAGAGCGCCCCGACTTGCTAGAGCTAGCCCACAGCGGCCGTGTCGGAGCAAAATCCGTGAGTGCCGAGGACGACTACCTCACGGTGCCAGAGCTACTGCAGAGAGCAGAGTCTGGTTACGAGGCCGTTCGACCGGTCAGCCGAGTGCCTGGACTCTTCCCCCTGAGCACCGACCTAACGAACGAGTACCTCAAGCAGGACGACCGGCGTCTGCCGGCCCAGGAGGAGTATTTGTGGATGTCATGTTTCGGGGCCCACATGGCCGCACTTTTCGTAGCTCTCGACGAGCTGCTACCTTACGTCCCTGCCGCTAACCAGGACTTCACCCCCTACCTCGCGAGAGCTCGGAATCACGCCGAGGCCATCGACAAGGCGTTTCGTTTTCGTCTGGCTTTCCTGCGGAGGCTAAATGAGATCAAGCGTGTGCACGGTGACCAAGGTGTTCTGGACGTGCTGCGAGCCCAGCATTTTCAGCCTGCTTCGGAGCATCTGGGTTCCGAGATTTTTGGGGACCTCATGAAGGACTACGAGCGTCGTGTCTTCGAGGCGACCGTTGCCAGCAGCGCAAAGGCGACCGCTACTGCCCGAGTAGCAGCTGCAGCTGCAGGTCGCGGGCGTGGGCGAGGACGTGGCGGCGGGCGTGGGCGTGGCCGCGAAGGTGAGCACGAGTGACGGTGTAGGGCGCCTTTCGCCGGAGCTGCTGGAGCTTTGCGAGGCCACCTTTCGGTGACCGCCGCAAGACGCACCCTTGCAGCGCAACGGCGAGATGAGCGCCCTGTGTCAGGACCTGACCCCCCCACCTTACATACTTCATTTAGACCTTCCTCGGTGCGGCGCTTCTTACACCTACAGCCGAGTGCGGCTCAACCATCCGCACACCTGCACATGGCGGCTCAACCAACCGCCTTCCTTACCACCCCATCCCTGCGTCCGTTGGTTGTTACACTACATGTCACAACTGGTTCGCAACGACCAAGTTTCGCGCGTGTACGTTATGCACGAGACAGGCGCTACGAGCGCGAAGGGCGCGCGGGGCGGCCCTCTTACCTGAACCTAGCCCCGCAAACCCGTACTGAAGCTACTGCAAACCCGTCCAGCAGCTACCGGCCAACCGCCGGAAACCTAACCGTTGCTGCCGAGTACTTTGCGAACAATAGTCGTACAGATGGAACTCTGTCGGTAAAAGCGACGCACGTACGTAATTGACGAGCCCGCAGCTGTCGCCCCGTGGGCTGCGTCACTGCGATCCCGGCTGCAGGAGGCGTTCGGCTCGGACGAGCTCGGCCAGCGAACGCTCGACATGCTCTCAAGCTCCCTCAGCGCTCAGACACTCAAGAGCTACGCCGGCTGACTGTCTCAGTTCGCGGAGTTCTGCCACGACTCTGAGAACATCAGCCCGCTAGAGGCGACTACTGCTACTGTCGTTCGGTATGTTGCCTGGATCGGGGAGCGAGGGCACATCGCAGCTAAGTCGCTGCAACCCTAGCTACCTGTCCGCAATCAACACGTTCTTCGAGCTGCACAACCTCGTCCCAATCGCCAAGGACAGTCTACACCTAACTTCAGCAAGGCGTGGCCTGATGCTGCGTCAGCGCCGGCTAGACGCTGCCCCTTTGCGGGTCCCTCTGCCTGCGGATGTAGCCTACCGCTTCGTCGCAAAGGCCGAGCTAATTGTGTCTGCTCCTTACCCAGAGTACCACCTCGACTTCCGAGCCCTCTTTGCCTCGGTTGTCAACTTCATGTTCTTCGCCTGGGGCCTTACTGGCGTCTCCTGTCGAGTGCGAGATGTGCATGTCGACACCTACAACATCACCTTGCAAGTGTACCGCGAGAAGGGTCGCGCTAGCCGACGGGGACCCGACGACCTACGCGTACTTCTCCTTCCAGTGTCCGAGCACCCTCGAGTGGCACGTCTCTTGCACCACTTCGTCGACAACGTCCAATCTGTCCCCCTGGTTACTGTTGGCTTGGCTACATCAAACTTCTGGGCTGTCACTGCGGCCGAGCAGTCAAAAACTTGGACTGCGGCTACAATGTCAGACTGGCTGTCTGCAACCATCAGTCTAGTCAACGCTGCCCCCCCTGCTGGCACTTCCTGGACTTCACACAGTCTTCGCAAGGGCGCAGCCTCTGCAACGAACGCCATCGGAGTGCCATCGTCCCACATTCGCTACCAAGGCGGTTGGGCCACTAACTCTGACGTCGTTCTGGACTACATCGACCCCAACGTTCTTCCTTCACTTGGCGCGTGGTTCTTCTTTGGACACATCGCCCCCCTCCGCCACTTCCAAGTCCAACAGGACTCCGCAGCGGTGGCCTTCCTAGTGCCTCCTTCATGACTTGGCGCTACCTCTTCTCCGTCAATCCACCGCTCTCTCCGTTCGCTCAAGACTGGCAAAACCAGACTCAACTTCGAAATGATCTAAACTAGTTTATGGGGTTTCCCTCCTTGACCTAACCGCTTTTTAGCTACAAGTGCTGCTCAGTGGTACGGGAACTAGGCATCTGTTGTTGCGCCCTTTTTGGGTGCAGGACGAGTAGACATAAAAGCAGCCAGAACAGCTGAGCCTGCCATCTTCCAGTTTTCGCTGCGTGCCACGCAGCGCCCCCCCTGACTCCGTTTTCCCTCCACGCTTTCGCTAAACCATCCTGCCAATTTCGGCTCTTGACTGTGTAAAAAAGCCTGCGCAACCTTTTCGGCAAAACCAGACTCAACTTTGAAACTGTAACGCCCTACAGTACTCCGGGGGGGGGGGGGGGGGGGAACGCCCCGCCGGCCGGCCGGGCCGGGGCTGGCCGGACAAATGGGCGCATATACAGTGCAGTGCAGTACAGGGATTATTAGCTGTGCTGTACTTGACAACTGTTCAGCAGACGACAACGCGCGCCAGTCTGATCCTACGGGTACGAGGAAACTTGTCGGTGTTTAATAATAGAGTTGTACAAACGATATAATGCCGCAGTATACACGAAAGCAAATCTTTCCGAAATGCAAACCGCATTTGTGCTTTCGTTGTGGTATGCAAGAGCTCGGAATGGGCATTAATTCATAATCAATTTTTGAACAATCGGCGTGGTTGGCTCTTCTGTCGTACTAATCTTTCGCCTTTTACTAAAGATTACCGAGCACCATCCACATCAAGCCGAATCATCTTATTTTTGTGGACCCTTCATGGGTCTCTTTAATAATTGAAAGCTAAACAACCATTATGTTCCATCCAACGGAGGGGGTTCAACCTGCCCTGAGAGACAGCGATCGGGGTGAGCGATTCACGGCAGCATAGCGGAATATCCTTCCCGTCCCGGTTATCGGTGCTGTGCAGTTCAGCACAACTTATCCCGCACTCCAAGAACAACATAACTTATTTGCAAGCCTGGGCTTGGTGGCACGTGCGCTCCACCTGAGGTGACGATGGCAGTCACGGTGCTGGCACGGCGAGCGGGTCCACCAGCGTCGATCGCACGTCCACGACGATCCGTGCCCGCGCAACCCGGCCCGGGTCGTAGCCTAGCTGCGCCCAGCAACGCCAGCGGCGTCGCGCGGCTCCACGTGCCGAGCAAGCGCACGGTCGCCCTACCCACTCGCGCCGCGGCCGATGGTGGGCGCGCCGGTTATGCGAGCGGTGAGGGTGCGAGCCCCTCGGGGCCGGTGGGTTCACCAGCCGGTATCCTCAGGTACGCCGCGGAGCCGCCCTGCCGGACCGCATCGCAAGGGGGGGGGGGGGGGGGGGGGGGATTTGGATGTCCCTTGCGGACGGCGGACTCAATGCTTGCGGTTGCAGTATCTCCCATCGCTCCTGGATCGTCTCGATTGGGACTCGAAACTGTCTAGGATGCCTCGAAAAGACAGGGGGGAAGGGAGGCGGTGGAGCAGGGCAGAGCACACCATCGGAGTGGAGGGCAAGGGATGGAATAAAGCAGGGGGGATAAGACGATAGGACCACCTGGTATCTGTCCTGAACCGAGCAGCTTGTATCAACGGCTCCACACACTCTGCCCATCGGCGCAGGCCCCCGAGACTGCCTGCCAGCGCAGCTCTGCTGAGGGCAGCAGTGGCGGGCGTAGCGCTGTTTGCCGCCGGCTGCCTCTGCCCGACGGCCGCCTGGTCCAGCGCAGGGGAGAAGATCATGGAGGCCTCGCGCGGGCGGCTTGCGGACTGGGTGCTGCCGTTCTTCCTAGCCATGCTGCCGATCGTGGAGGTCCGCGGGGCGGTGCCCATCGGGTGGGTGCCGTCGCGTGACGAGTCACCCCAATCAAAAACACACACACAAAAAGATGATTGAAGTAGGTAAATAAGAGCTGTCCCGGGAATCCCTCTGGGCCTCCCCTGACAGCATCCCTGGCGCCTCCCGGCAGCATTATGGCGCTGCACATGGACCCGCTGCAGGTGTTCCTGCTGTCGGTAGCGGGCAACATGGTGCCGGTGCCGCTGCTGCTGCTGGGCCTCAACCCGCTGGCAGCCTGGGCGTCGGCGCGCAGCCACGCCATGAAGCGCTTCTTTGACTACGTGTTCCAGCGCTCGCGTAACCAGACTGCTTCATGGAAGGTGCGTGAAGCCCGCGCACGCGAGTGCAGGCCCCGCGCTCTCGACCCATGGCGCTGCAGGCGTGGGTTTGCAGCAGCGCCTGGTTTCACAGCGCAGGCTGCCGCTTCCCTCCCCTGCTCCGCATGTGGTTGCAGGAGCACGAGTTCAAGGCCATCGCGCTGTTTGTGGGCGTGCCCCTGCCGGGCACAGGCGCCTGGAGCGGCTCTATCGGCTGCTTTGTGCTGGGCATGCCCTTCTGGAAGTCGATGCTGGCCATATTCATTGGCGTCGTCATCGCCACGGCCGCCATGACAGGCCTGACGCTCGCGGGGCAGTGGGGCATTACCGCCCTGCGATGACCGCCCACCCTGGCGCCTTCCGGCAACATCGGGCAGCGGAGCGCTTGTGCTGGCCCACGGCTCCACAGTTCTGCCTGGGAGGCAAACCATTGACATGCATGCAACGCTTGCATGCCTGTAAGCTTGTCGCCAGCGGACGGCGCGCTGCCTTTGCTGCCCAACATCTCCCCTTTCCCCGGTGTGGTCTCCCGGCCCTCAAACCGACACTATAGTACAACTTTGTTCGCTTTCATTCATGCTTGCAGATTCAGGTGCAGGATGGCAGTTTATGCATGGCCAGCAGGATGGGGGAGAACCTAGCACGATCAGTTCCGGCGCATGAGGATTAATATCATTACTGTAGAGGCAGTGAAGAGAGGCACCACATTGGTGAGTCACACCCCTGCGCAGCTTGCATCGCTCACCACGTTGTTGGTCCAGTTGTGTGAGATGCCAACAGCCGCTACGGCGGAATCGTCGGCCTAGAGCCAGAAACGCTGTGGGCGCTTCCGTGTTGCCCCAAGAAGAAATTCGCAAAGTAAAATGTATCTAGGGTGGCTGGCCCTCCGCCTCGGCCAGCATCTCCCGCAGCTCGCGGTTGTTGGGCTCCAGCTCCAGCCCCCGGGTGGCCGCTGCGCGCATTGCGCGGCGATCGCCCCCCATCGCCGCCGCAGCCGCGAGACGGAACCAGCCCTTAACGTACGCCGGGTCCACCCTCAGCGCCGCCTCCGCATCCGCGGCCCCCCCCGCTGCGTCACCGAGCTTCAGCGCCGCCGCGGCGCGGTTGGAAAACAGCACCGCCATCTTGGGGTGGCTGCCGCTCGGCGAGGCGGCGATCGCCTCCAATGCCTCAGTGTAGCGCTGCCGCGCCTGTTCGTGCTGCCCTAACCGCATCGCGGCGTTGCCGTGCTCGTGGAGCTCGGACACCGAGGCGCCGCCCGCGCTGCCCTGCTCCTCCGCCTGGAACGCCTGCACCATGTTAAGCGGCGGCATGTAGCCCTTGGTCGACGCCTCCCGGCCCAGGTCCGCCATGAAAGCCAGGTGGTCGGCGACCGCCTCCTTGCCGGGGCTCCCCGTCATGCCCAGACGATGTATGTTCTTTTACCGTGCGAGGCGGGTGGGTGCGTGATATGTACCCGCCCTGCCTTTCGACTCGGCGCCTCGCGAACTGGCGGAAGATAGGCACTCAGTTGCAAGGATGTTTACTGGGTGGGAGCCTCTGGCCGAGGCTGCTGGTGATGCAGGTCGGAGCGGCCAGATGGCCGGCATACGGGTACGAGTACCTTAAGTTCGCGCTACCCCCTGCGCTCTCAGCCCCGGCGCTTTCAGCGTATTGATAAAATGATAATGCTAGCAAAGGCTTTATTTAGCATTCATACAACGGTGTATGGCGGTGTATGCACTGATGTATATCTATCTAATATAATATAATAATAATAATAACTGGGCATATAATAATTAGTTACCATACTATATAAACTATCAGAGATCCGAGAAATATATGGCGACCACTGGTGCTTGCACGCTTGTACCACGCATCTGCTGAAAGAGAAAATTCTTTTAAAGTATTACAAAGAGAGCCCATCAGCGGGAATCCAAGATTTAGGTGGTTTTAGACCTCTAGGGGTATATGAACAGCACTATATACAGGTAGCGCTACATATCGACGGCGAGGGCGACATGACAGGAAGCAATGATGCTTTCTTTGACATGACATGAGTAGCAGAAACAGGGTTATTGCTCCACAGTCAGATGGTAAGGCTCCAGCCCAAAGTACTGGTACTGGCCTCAGTAATCCCGACTGCTCGGGGGACGACGTGACAGGAATACCGGCGACGGGACAGCCTGCTTGTGATCGCTTGCTGATCCCGAGACCATAAACTGATAATACCAACTTGCGACTGCTATTTTCCTCGTGTTTTCAACTTTAAGCCCCGCCGTGTCTGATTCTTGTGGCCCTGGCAAAGTCCATCGCTGACAACGCCGCCAGCGGTCTCATTCTTGTCGTTTAGCTGCTGCTGAACAGCAAGGTGGGCGCGATTATTACATAACCGTGTCGTCTCGTCCCACCACTGCTTGTCGACGAAGGCAATAAGTGGCCCGCACGTTTACTGGATGCTGTGTGACAACGCCCACGCTCCCATGTCTCCTAGGTGGTGTACATACCTGTTCTGACTGCGCCACAATATGGCACCGGGAATGGCGCCGAGACGACAATGATTTCGAAACCACTTTTGCAGTTATTCTACATACCATTGCTGGCGGGCTGATGAGTATATTGCATCGGCGACGCGCGAATGGTACGACTACAGTAAATAGCATAGATATATGCACGTATGGAACCGACCCTGGGAGAATCCTAGGTGTCAGAGGACCATCTGGAGGAAGATCATATAACTGTCCTACACGCCGACAGGACAAGAAGGGAGAGGGTGCTCAAAGAACAGCGAACACCCAGCGGGTGACATATTTATATATGTATATCACAACTTGCACGGTCTTTTAACATATTCCACCGTTTCGATCCACTCGTCATCCACCGCATATAGGCCGAGCGGCGACGGCGAGAGTATGGTAGGTGCAACATACTCGTCACGTGTTCACCGAAACATAAGGCCGCATTATCGGTGGCAGCCGTAGCTATTGCTGTCGCACGAGTCGGACTCTGAATCCGCTTGTAGGTATGTGTTCGAGGGATGCAATCATTGGCGCACCTGGAACGAGATGTCTCCCTCGCGTGCGCCCATGATACGTGAATTTAAATAATGCGCGTGTATCACAATAACCTCGTCGTCTTGGCGTATTGGCCAAGTTATTGGTGTCCGACGCTAATATTTTTTTCATAAGAGTCTCATCTCGCCCATGCTGTCATCCTGTGTTCGCCCGACAACTCGACGTCTAAGACCGCAAGATAACATACATGTGTATATCGGGTATAATTTCAAGTGCACAAAGATACCAACTCGTCCCTCACCACAAATGCATTGTTCGCACTGGCAAGCTGGCTTTGCAGATCCACATGCGCGCAGTGCAACTCCTTTGACAGATTGCCCCCCCAAGGACTATCGAAATTGAACTCGGCTTTGTTCCTGCGCAGGCGACGACGTTGCTCAGGCGCCGCAGCATCCATCACTCACCACTGGCACGTTCATCGCCGCTGCACTCTCAGCTGCGGGGAGACTGCAGCTCAGTCATCGCTTTCGACACAGACGTGGACAATGTCGCACCAAAGGCGGGAATGGACGACGGCCTCATCGTCGTCACGTCGGATTCGCGGCGGCCGGAACAGCATGGGCCGCAACTCATCGCAACATCAGCACCAGCCTATGGAGCATCGCCAGGCACAGCTGGATCTCCGCACCTTCAAAACGCTGCCGTGCCCTCGAGAAGGCGATGGCCCGCATGACAGGCGAGCCTGCCCCTACTATCACTTCGGACCGTCCAGCAAGGACCGCCGGCGGGACCCCTACTCAACACCCTACCTCCCAAGCGACACCGGCGCCACAGGCGTGGAGCGAGCGTACCACCCGCTGGTCTTTCGCACCTGCATGTGCAGCTATGCGCCGACGAGGCTCTCCAATTGCCCCTTCGGCGACGTCTGCGCGTTTGCGCACAGCGAGGCGGAGCTCCGAGCAGCCGCAGAGGCCGAGGCGGCTTACGAGGAAGCGGTGGCGGAGCTGCACTGCGCCCCATCCGCGCCCAAGGCTGGCACCGCCCAGGTTTACGAGGCCGTCCTGGCGGCGACATCGGATGCGTCAAAGTCGGCGGCGCGGCCCGCTGGGCACCACGCGTACGGTGAGCAAAACCTGTACGAGTGGCTCACGACTGACGAGAGGCACGACGCGGAATGGCAACCGGAAGCGCGTGAGCACGGTATCACGGTGGAGACGCTGCCGCTGCTGCCCTGGCAGGCGGCGCTTCTGCAACGCCCGGACTCGGTACCGCGGCTTTGGGAAGCGATGCAGGACGCCGCTCTTCAGCATGTCTGCCAGCTCAAGGTGGTCAAGAACCGACATGGATCCTCCGGCAACCGCGACGTGCCCGACCTGCGGATCCAGGGTCTGCATGCCGCGGAGGGCAAGGAGGCCGTCCGGCAGCTGCTGGCCTGCCCTCCCGCCGACTGCGCCTGGGTGAAGACAGAGACGTTCCCGCCCCGCGTGTGCGACCTCATCTTGGAGATGCTGGAGACTGCCGAGGGGAGGGCATGCCTGGCAGACCGGGCGGTAATCATCCACCACCAGGAGTGCTCCATCACGGTGGCGGCGGCCCCCATGCACGCCAGGGCCGCCGCCGCGGTCTGCGACAAGATCGCCTTCTGGCAGAAGATCGAAGCGCCTCGGTACGGGCAGCTCCACCGCTGCGACTGCTGCTTCACGGAGCAGCGCAACCCCGAGGAGGGCGCCAGCTGCCCCGGGGGCCACTTCTTCTGCAGCGTGGAGCCGTGCTTCCAGATGCTGGTGGCGGCCCAGCTGCCCAACATCCGGCACCAGGCCAGGGGCCAGCTCGTGTGCCCCGTCTGCAGCGAGGCCTTCCCCGACCACACGTGCGCCAAGCACCTCTCGCACGAAACCTACGCGCAGCTGCTGGATGCGGTGGTGGAGGCCAGGGTGGCGGAGCGCTACGCCGAGCTCGAGGGGGAGTTTGAGGTCCGCCTGAAGCAGGCGGTGGAGGAGCTGCGCCTGAAGCACGCCCGGCTCGACTCCGCGGACCCCCTGAAGGTCGAGGCCGAGCGGCTCGCAGCCAAAGCCAGGAACAAAGCGCTCAACCTGGCCTGCCCGGAGTGCGGCACCGTCTACTTCGACTTCGAAGGCTGCATGGCGCTCAGGTGCGCCTCCTGCAGCGCCAACTTCTGCGCCTACTGCCACAAGCTCTGCACCGACGCCAGGGGCACCCACCAGCATGTCCGCGAGTGCGACGACAACCGCACCCGCAACGGCTCCTACTACGCCAACGCCCAGCAGATCGAGGCCGCCCAGCGCCGGCTCCGCATCAAGCAGCTGAAGAAGTTCCTGCGCGGCTTCAAGAAGGAGAAACAAAACGCGATCGTGTTTGAGCTGGCGCGGGACCTGGCCAGCCACGGCATCGACCGGGCCGCCCTGCTGTCGGTCGGGGATCTCATGGTGGAGGAGCCCGGCAACCAGGGCGGGGCTCCCGCCGAGTAGCGTGCTCACACGTTACGCGCGCCGCTTGGCCTTCAGGGGGGCTGCATGCTTCGGGCGAACCGATGCGGGGACATGCCGCCGGGCCGCAAGACGGCTGGCCCTGTAGTTGGAAGACTGGTGCTCACGCGGTGCGGGACGGCTGGAGCTTCCTGCGGCCTTTCGATGTCGACCGGAGCAGCAGATGACATCGTTTGTGAATTGTAGTGCGCCTTTTCTGCCTTCATTGTCGCCGGCCTTCGCATTGCTGCTTATTAATCCGGCGTTCTCGTTGTGGCAGCAGTGTCTCTCGCACCAGCGCGCTTCCCAATGACCGGGGTGTCGTCGCTCCCTTGCCTTGTCTCCTCCCTAAGCGATGTCCGGCTCGGTGACTCGACTGAGAAACACACCTGCACCCGCCGCCGCCTGCCATGCGGAGGTACCACTACAACCAGCAGTAGCTGGCGGTACGACAGTGTGCTATCCAAACAATCGCTCCGCCTTCAAATAATAATAATAACTAGCGCGTAGGTGGCAAACATTTGAACGGCGGTGCCGGGCCGTGTTTTGCCACTCCTCGAGCGTTGTTCTATTTGTAGCACATTCCGGTATTGCTATACATACTCTCCTGTTATTATTGCTGCAATTATTGCTGTAATTCCATCGTAATAGACTGCTTAGACGCGAAAGTAAGGATGACGTAATCCTCCATGTCTGCAATCCTGACCGCCAAACGCGCGTTGTACTTTTTACCTGTATGTATAGGCGTTATACATACTAGCTGCCTACAGGTCCATGCAAGGTCTCCCTCCCTCCCTCCCTCCCTCTCTCTTTGCTCTCCAGGCATTATATACACGTGAAGCTATATCGTATAATAATTACATGATGCGTGAAAATATAAAAATGCAATGCAGCCAGTATGAGTAAATTCATCTTATCATCGTTGTGCATCGGTGCGCAATCCTGTGTCGCTATCGGGTTTCATACATTGTTCCTGAATAAATGGGCAATACAAACTCAAACAGTGTCATTGGTGCATTCCGAAATCGAATCGCAACACGACTAAGATGTGTCTGCCAGTGTTCTTTCAAAATAATCCAAACTATCAATACATATTCTATCTATTTCAATAATTTTACATTTCTAATCGCCGAACTTCCCTCCTAATAGACTGTTGAGTTGACAACCCCGAAGAGACGGCCAACAAAGCGCCGCGCTCACCCTGCGTGAAAAGAGGAAAAAGGGAAAAACTATCAACATGGAGAAATGAGTCTGAATACGGCACGAATACATCACGAGTGTTCCGACACAAAGGTGCAAAAGGTTTTATTATTCTTTGGCCCCGCGGACCGTATCCAATTCCACGATGTAGGTGTCCACGGCGCCATGTTATGCGCTCGGTGTGAGAGGGTCGTGACGCCGCCTCAGCGCAAAGGGAATGCGCAGGGGGCGTGCTTCTGCACACGCACGAGCACCCCATCCCCGCACCGCTGGACTATATATACGGAGCTCGCCTGATGATATACGGAGCATCCGCCGCCGCGGTCCATCGACTCTCCGCTAAATGGTCTTTCATTGGGGGTGCCAGGGCATCAGCTGGGGTCCACTATATATACATTGCAACCGAGTGGGCTGTGGATGCCGAGCGAAGACCGGCACTGGGCATGGACTTACTTCTCAATCAGCGAATCGCCTCGCTGGCGGACAAGAGCACTCGCGGACAGCGCCGGGGTAGCGGCCCCGGATGTGTGGCGCTCTCTCCTCGGGGGGTGCCGCGGCCCGCATGCCCCACCCAGGTGATGGCGCGGCCGCTCACGCCGCCTCCACAGCCTGGCCGTGCAGCTCCTGATGCGCCTCGGCCGCGGCCGCCACCAGCGCCAGCCCAAACGCGGGGCAGCTGGGCAGGTACAGGTGCACGTAGCTGACGACCACGCGGCGGTAAGCGGTCGGCATGAAGCCGTCGGCGCCCGGGGGGCCCGGCACCGCCTCGCGCTGGGCCGCCAGCGTGGCCGCCACGCCGCCCCGCTTCTCGACCTCCTCCAGCGGCAGGTCCGCCCCGTCGGGGGCGACGGGGCGCGAAAAGTGGTACACCTGGCCGCGGCAGGCGGCGCCCGGCGGGAAGAGCCCCCCGGGCTGCGCCGTCGCGGTCACGTAGCCCATCGCCATGCGGCGCGTCATCGCCACGCCGAAGGGCAGCAGCCCCAGGCCGGCGTGCCGCCCCGGCGTCGCGGCCGCTTCGTCCATCGACGTCGTGTCCACAAACTCCGCGCAGTACATGAGGCCGCCGCACTCGGCGTAGACCACGCCGCCGCCGGCCGCAAAGTCCCGCAGCGCCGCGCGCATGGCGCCGTTGGCCGCCAGGGCGGGCGCGTGCAGCTCGGGGTAGCCGCCCGGCAGGAACACGCCGCCCACGGCGCCGGGCAGCGCCGCGTCCGCCAGCGGCGAGAAGGGCACCAGCTGCGCGCCCGCTGCCTCCAGCAGCGCGAGCGAGTCGGCGTAGCGGAAGCAGAAGGCATCGTCCTGGGGCCCCAATAGGGGGGGGGGGGGGGGGGCAAGGGAACTCTTATGGCGTTGACTTTGCACCGATTGCCTGACGACATCCACTCAGTCTCAAATGGTGCTCTCCAACTAATAAAATCCCCCATGGGGATGGGGAACGGCGTGGCTGCCCAATTATCGGCCAACCGTGGGCGGGCCATTGATTGGGTGGACACTCGGCGCAGCGTGTTGGATGCCAAAGAGTGTCGCCATTGATGATCATCGACCTTTCAAGCCTACGAGGTATACCTCAGTTTCGCGAGATCCCCTCCCTCCCCCCAGCTGAGAGCTCTAGGGGCTACGAAGATCAACGGGGTGGGTGTGAGCTTTGCCGATGAGTGTGTCAATCGTAGCCCTAGCTTGATGTCCCTGGCGTAACGGTCCAGTCTCCAAAGGTTGTTGGGCTCAAAGGAGGGTGGGGGTATAGTCCCGCGGCACCCGCAGATGCTGATGGTATAACCCCGTCAGGACCCGCAGGTGCGAGTTCATCCAGGTGATGGTGGAGGTGGTGGAGCGGTGGGGTTTGCAGGACGGGGGTCACCTGCGCCACTGCGATGCGCACCCGCCGCTGTGCGATTGGCTCCTGCAGAGGGGACGGGGGCGGGGGCGGCGTGGCGGCGGTGGCGGCCAGCGCCAGCAGGGCATCCACGTCGAGGTGCGCCTCCACAGCGGCCGCCAGCGCCTGCAGGTGCGGCTGCCCGGGCGCCGGCTGCGCCAGGCCGAGGTGGCGCTCCGCGATGGCCAGGCCCGGGTCCTTGGGGATGCCGCCCAGAACCGCTGGTGCCGGGGCTCCGCCGGGCGGGGCGGCGCTGAGGATGGCGTCGCGCAGCCACTTGGTGTGGAAGTCCCCGCCCACCTGCGCGCGGGGCCACCGGGGCAGGGTGACGCGGAGGACAGCGGGACAGTCGATGCGGTGCTGGGATGCACGTCGTGGTAGAGGGAGGACAGCGTCGCCCGAGACACGGTGGGCCAAAGCATATCCATGCGGAACAATATAAAGGCATTGTTTCAGTCGCCTTCAACACGCGCATTCCTACTACAAGTAGAGAGGCTCCGATTCCGATTTATCAGCGGTGAATAATGCCGCCCGAGGCACTTATTGCCCACTGCTTGGTAACAAAGCAGCTTCTGCGGGTGCGGGCGTGCCGACGTACCGATGACACTCCGTTGCTATAAGGCTCTGTAATTGGGCTTGCACACATCCCTTTTAGAGGGTTCGGTATAGTTCCGCCACAGTTGCATCTAGACGGGACACCTGGCAGGCAGGGCGGGTCCTTATCCGCAGCGTCCTCATTTATACCGCGTCGCCCCCCCCAATCACAGAACGATGGCGGCTTCGTTCACACGTCAGCGGTACACGCAAGATGACGCTCTCCTTGAAAACTAATCAGCGGCGGCACAGCGTACGTAATCGGCATTTGTACGCGCGTGTACTGTTCGTGCGTACCGACCCAAGGACGGTCCCTATGCAAAACAAAGGGAAGGCCAAACCTGGAAATCTGAAAAGGGTAAAAGATGTAACTTGTAAATGGCGTATTTGAACTACATCAACATGTCAATCCCTAAAATTCTAGAAGTCGGCAGAACAGTGGTCTATTTTCTTAACATAAAGAAATGCGGCACGAATGTATCACGCATGCGGATTTGACATGCACCAGTGCACCAGTGCACCAATGCACCAATGACTACGGGTGCCGACGCACCTACAAGATAACAAAGACACGGTTTAATTCAGACTTTTGGGGGTCGGTAACCGAACTTTTTTACCTTACGTAGTATATTCGTTGCGATATCGTATTCAAACGAGCAAGAAAAAGCAACCACTTTGTTATAGCGCAGTTTCTCACTTTCTTGTACGAGTAGCCGCGCCGGCACCTGTATATCCCGCCGGCGGTACGCACGCTGTGGGCACCGCGGCGCTCATGGCCGGGCGCGCTTGGTTCTGGAAGGGGGCGGGGGGCGAGAGCGGCGGCCACCTTGTTGAGCACCACGCCCTCCACGCGCAGCTGCGCGTCGAAGGCCGCGTAGCCCTGCAGCAGCGCGGCCGCGGAGCGGCTGAGCGCCCAGCAGTCGAGCACCAGCAGCACCGGCGCGCCCAGCCACTTGGCGACCTCCGCGCTGCTGCCGGTCTCGCTCAGGCCGTCCCGCCCGTCAAACACGCCCATCACGCCCTCCACCACAGCGATGTCGGCGCCGCGGGCGCGGCTCCAGAAGCTGCGGGTTCAAGCGGCCCACAGCGATCCTCAGGAGAGGCGACGATGGCGAGACCATACAGAACAGCGCGGCGGCGCCCACAGCGAGCTGCCTGCCCCAACGGGTCGCACCCTTCTTTACTGGCAAAGCACGAAATGGTACAGGCCTGGACCCAGACTTCCCTAGCCTGCCTCTGTGGCGGCCAGGTTTTGTGGGACAGTGCCGCTGGGGCAGACGATGTGATGGATATGTTTGAGTGCACGGGACCGGGCTGAATCGACCACATTGACAACATCTACAGCTGGAAACGGGAAGGAAGCTGCCGCCGCCGTACTAGGACCGATAGTTCTTGCATAATTGAGATGACATATATGTCATATATATGATAGCACTGCATAATTACAATTTATGCTAATAATTATAATCATAATATAAGATATAATATGTATGATGTATGATATAATAAATAACAATAGCGCTCCCCGACATTAAATAGGATATCTCATTCAGCCTACCAGTATTGCGCGCACCTGCTATCAATACATGTTCTGTAATAGTACATACATTATGTATTACCCTGTATCATAATATAACACATGTGAATAATAGTAATATTATAGCTACATGATGATCAAAATTACAATAATATACATATAAAATGATGCATAATTGAGATGCATGATTAATAATGAGGATCATTATTCCGGAATCATGCTTTGGGTTCGCGGTGTATTGTCGGTCTCAACCCCGCCCCCACAAAGACAGACCCCCCCCCCCCCCCAGCACCAATACACACACACACACACACCCACACACTCACCTGCGCAACACGCCGTCCCTGCCCGCCATCCAGCCGTCCAGGTTGACGCTGCTGCGCGAGCTGCGTGCGGCCGCCTGGTGCTGCAGCGGGTCCAGGAAGTCGGGGCCCACCTGCAGTTGGGCGAGGGGGGGGGGGGGGGGGGGTGAGCAAGCGAGGAGAGGCTCACACCGGGCAGCTGGTGTGAGATGAACGAGACGCGGTCTCAGGGGAATGATGCGGAGGAGAGGTTCTGCCAGGATGTGGAGGCTAGACGGAGGGGCGCTGACAGTGAGAAGGGACTAACAAGTCATGTCCCGAATCAGGTGAACTGCTGCAATCGCGAGCTTGGCCCTCGGGATGGAGGTATTAAAGGGACGAAGATCGGAGCATCGTTGATAGGTACAGGGATACCTGTACTCGTACGGTGCGACTAAGGGAACTTCGCAGCAGTGCATCCTAAATAATCAGAATTACGAAATAGGACCCGTCCATAGTGTCCGCACCGCTGCATACCAATAGCGCTACAGGGTGATCCTTGGTGGTAGTGAAGCAGTCAACATTGGTCAGGAGGCTGATCGCCAGGGCGAGGCGGCTTGTCGTGGTGGATACTGTGGTGAGGGTGGGGGGCTCGCCTTGAATGTGGCCACCTCGAGGCCCCGGTCCGTGAGCGCCCGGATGAGGCCCACCGTCACGGAGGTCTTCCCCACCCCGCTGTGCGTGCCGGCCACCACGATGACAGGCACGCCCGGCCCGGTCTCGGCATGCGCCCCCACGCCGCCGCCCGCCCCCTCGCGCCGCCACAGCATCCGCACGCCGTCCGTCATCCAGCAGCGCTCCGCCACGGAGCCCGCTTCCTTGTCGCCGCGACGCCCGGCCGGATCCTCGGCCTCCTCCTCGACGGAGCCTCGGCCTGACGGGATCTCAACCAGCGCCATGTCCCACTCCAGCTTGGCCACGATCGCGCCCCCGGAGCCTCGCTCCAGCACCGCCACCACCTGCTTGCCGCGACTGGGCTGCCCGGGCCTGATGCCGGCGGGAGGGCTGCAGGGCGGCGGGCCGCACGGGGTGGCAGCCTCCGCGGCGGCCTGCTCCGCCGTCAGCAGCCGCGGGGCGCCGAGCAGCCGGGCGGGCGCGGGGAGGGGGCCGAGCAGGGGGGCAAACGCGGGGGCGCCCGCCAGGATGGCGTGGAAGCGCGCCGCGCCGCCCAGCCGGCTCTGGTTCTCGGGAGAGTTTAGGGCGAAAGCCGCCTGCTCGGCGAGAAAACACGCGACCGTCACTGCCGGCCGCCATTCCCCAAACTCGCGCCCGCGCGCCCAACCAAACGAAGCGTCAAAACAATCCGAGGGACGGGAGGCGACAAGGCGTGCAACCAGGCTCGTGGTCGGGGAGGGTATCGTGCGCGAGGCGTGAGCCATCTTTCGACAATGCAGCGCTGATGCTTCGGCTCTGCAGATACGTCGCGCCGACGCGGTGACAAGAGCGCCGGGAACGAAATGCAGCCCTGCCTGCCAGGTGTCAAACGCAGACGAAACTATGGCGGGACTATAGCGAATGTTCTCATCGGCGGTTGCGGGCAAGCCCAACGTGACGAGGCTTCTCACACGGGTTCTTATGGGTGCGTCGGCACAACCAATCCTATGCCCTCCCGATTTCGGACGACAACTGAACTCACGGGTGCCATCATCTGCAGCACATCGCATCTGCCCCGCGTCAACAGGAACCGCGACGGCCGCGCCTCGATATCCGCGCGAGGCAATGCCGCGAAGTGGGGCGGCATGGCCTTGTCACACTCCGCATAACCATATCCAATAATGCCGCACACAGCGGAATAATGGGGGCGGCCGCTGGGAATGTCTATTAATATTGGGGTGGGAGTTGCTTTGGATCTGGCGTTCACTGGGTGGCGCCCAGCGGGCGACAGGGAAACTGGGGTGCAGGGGCGGGGGGAAGGGGGGGGGGGGGGGGGGGGGCACCTGCACGCCTGGCAGCGCCCCACAGGCCAGCGCCTGCAGCTGCGCCCGCACTACCGCGGCAATGGCTGCGGCATCGTCGGATGAGGGACCACTGTCCACAGGGTCGGCGGTTCCAGGCGTGCCATCCCCCGCAGCTGCGCCAACGGCATCCGCATCCGCATTCGCATCCGCATTCACACCAGTGTTGGAAGCAGCGGCAGCCTTGGCGTCGGCAGCGGGCGGCGGGTCTGCAGAGACCGGCTCGGGCAGTTTGGCCGGCGGGTGCAGCGCCAGGGCGTCGGGGAGCGCCATGAGGTAGGGCGTGCCCAGGTGGCCGAAGGCGCCCGCGAGCGTCGGGTGGATCGCCTCCGCCAGAGCCTCCGCGCTCTCGACCAGACGCGGCCCGCTGCGGTTGACCAGCGCGTTCCCGTCCATCACGAACGCCGCGCATCCGCTCGCCCTCCACCGCGTGCTCTCCAGGAGGCCGCACGCGCGGAGCTCCGCCACCGCGCGCGGGATGTCGAAGCCGCAGAGCGCGAACACCACCACCTGCGGCCGCTCCGCAAGCAGGGCGTCCAGGGAGCCCAGCGTGGGCGTCCGCCCCCCGGGGCCGCCGGAGCACACGGGGTGCCCTCTGGCAAGCTCTATCAGCTCCGGAATCCTACGCCGCGCCGCGCACACGAACGGGGCGTCAGCCGCGGTGGAAGCCCAGAACCCCCGGGGCCATCGCAGGGACATCCATCATGCTGGGGAATGCGGGCGTGGGCGCCATCAGCACGCCCCGCAAGCGCCCCTCTTGCAGGCGGCGCGGTGCATACGAGCGCAAGCGCGGCGAAGCATTCCGCTCTTGGGCATGCTGCTCCTGTACCCTCCCGGGCGAGTGAGCATGAAGGTCAAGCATCGCCGGGCGGAATAGGACGCAACGCACAACTACCTGTGCGCCGGGTGTCGACGCATATATAATAAGAACCATAGGTGTCGACGCATATAAAAACCTTATTAGCGCGTGGGTGGCAGACATTTTACATGGCTGTGTCTTGCTGGCCGTGTTTACTTAGCACCCGTCTGGCGTTTTCCTAATTACCTTGAATTCTGCTACGAGTATTACCCGCAGCAGGGAGTAGTGTATTCTCCTGTTGATGTTGGTATACATCACGTGGGGTGCACCACGGCGGGATGTGCAATGATCGTTAATCTTCGAGGACTTGATTGTTCCTATCCTGGAACTACAACTCTGGAACACCTCGGTATCTCGCACTGAAAGATCGGTTGCGATTCAACCGGGCCGCTTGTGCCCAAGCATGGTGACCGCCCTGGGAGCGCGGCAGCGCTGGGTCGTGGCTTAGGGCGGCCGCCGCACCAGTAGCCGCAGCCCATGAGGGGGTCGTTCCACTCCAGCAGCGCCACGCGCGGGCGGGCGCCCCCGCCAGCCTCGCCTGCGGCTGCCGCTGCGCCCTCCACCGCGGCCAGCCGGCCGCGGAGCTGCGCCACGAGCGCCGCGCCGCGGGGCGCCACCCCCAGCGCGTCGGCGATCTCTGCCACGTTGTCCAGCACGTCTGCCAGGCGCTTGGGCTCCAGGGTGACCATCTGGGGGCCGGGAGAGCCGCACGCGGAGCCGCGCAGGTCCTCTGAATGGCATCACAGCAAAAGGGAAGAGGGGACAACAAGCGTCACCCCGCCAAGCAAGGGAGCGGCACTGAGCAGAGAACTGGAGGTGAGCGGGCAAAGGGTAACTGCGGGGAGCAGATACGCACAAAGCACTAACCAAGTTTGGCTATCATGGCAACAGTTATACTTAGAGGTGCCAGCGCGGTAATAAAAAACACTGAAAATAAGGAGAAGGAGGACCGGCCCTGTCAAAGGTCAAATGCAGAAAAAACAATGGCTGGATTAATAGCGAATGTTCTTGCAAGCCCCGACGGAGGCTTATAGTAAGGGCTCTGACAGGTGTGTCGGCACCCGTACCCATCTTAGACATACCGCTGTTGGTTTATCTGAAACGGCGACACTGCCGAGTGCAGTCAGTGTTGCCGACCAGTCGTATCTCAGTGGCGGTTTGGGCCCGGAAAGCAGCAGCAGCTAAGCAGGCAGGCAGGCAGGCAGCTGCCCCACGCTGACACCGCATGGGAAGAAGGACCGCGGCGGATGATGCCCCCCCCCCCCCCCCCCCCCCGGGGCCGCCCTGGCGTTGCCTCGGTTAGAAATCCAAGCAATGGCCAACATGCTCAGAGCCCTGCCACTTATCCCCTGCTCCCTTGGGCGCCATGACTGGCCCCCGCCGGGGCAAGGCCAGCAACGGTGGAACCGGTGCCAGAGGCATGCAGGCACTGTCACTGGGGGCCGGGGCAGTGGGCAGCCGATGAGGCGATGACATCCCGGCTGTGCGCCCCCTGGTACAGCCCGCTGAACCCCCGCCCCCCCCCCTCCCCCTCTAGCCTCTGCCTCACCTCTCTACTGCCTCAACTCTCTACTCCCCATCCCTGCTGCGTCGGACAATTCCCCTGTCATCCTTCTTTGGCACACGGTCATGAGATGGTGGGGAGGTGAGGGGAGGGAAGGGGGGGGGGGGGGGGGATGGCATCAGGGGGCGCCGCGCACCGGCAGTGACAGCGCACACGCGGCACTGGTTCTGTGCGATGATGACGGTAGGAGCCAGCGCCGCCACCGCGGCGTCGTCCAGGGAGTACGCTGGCTGGCGCGCCTCGCACAGGCGCCGCACCGCGGCGTCGATGGCGGCGGCGCCGGCGGAGGGGTCCAGCCTGGGGGCGGAGACCGCGGGCAGTGCTCGCACGGCCGGGGGCCAGTCGCAGCCGTGGGAGCGGCCCACCAGCAGGTGGCTGCAGCCCAGGCGGTGCACCATCTCCGTGGCCGCACTCAGCAGCGACAGCACCCGCGGCTGCGGAGGGGGCGTGGCCGCGGCGGGCGGCGCGCTCCCCGCCTCCGGCACAAGGTGCACCAGGCTCAGGGGCGGCGGCTGGCTGCCGAGGGTGCGGCGCCACACCGCCCACCAGAGGTCAAACAGCGGGCGGTACTTGGCGCTGTCCTCCCAGTCCGCCGGCACCGCCTGCCACGGCTTGCCGCCCACAAAGTGCAGGACGGCCATGTCGGGGCGCAGGCCGTCCCACAGCGCGGGCGCGTGCGCAAAGCAGCGCTTGGAGGCGTTGAGGCCCGGCGGCAGCAGGCGCCAGCGGCCGCGGAACACCTCGTTGAGCAGCTTCTCCTCGTTGGTCTCCCAGCCCGCGCGCACCTCGCCGCGCCCGGCCGTGATGGCCGCCAGGTCCGCGGCCGCGGGGCGCACCACCACCATCAGCCCCGCGTTGAAGTTGTCGCGGCTGCTGGAGCCGTACTGCCGCTTCTTGATGCGGAAGCACGGCACCGCGTGCAGCGACGGCTGCGGCGGTGCGGAGCGCAGCGGGGTCAACACAGCTCGCTTCTCTTCCCAAATATAGGAGCGCAAGCACGCACGAGTGCCGTAGCATAGCGCACTGTTTTCCTCCCCCATGCGAGACCACAGCCCCCGATAGAGCAGAACGCATACAAAAGGACCGAACCACAAATATGTAGTAGATGTGTGGGGAGCGAGACAGACATGCCACAAATACACTGAAGAAACAAGAGCTCAACGAACTATCTTTCCGCCGAAGTATCCGCCAAGCATATACTCATTGTTATTCCTGTGATAAACGAATGGTACACAGGTGTCCTTCTGTCTGCTGTGCCTGAGGGGGAACATTCCCCCAGAGGTGGGCGGGGAAGCGGCGCTCACCTCCTCGGCGTCAAACAGATCGAAAAGGCTGTCGATGTTGCGCAGGACTGCAGGGCGGCGGGAGCGGGGTGGGGGATGCAACGTGGCGTCGGCGCTTCAGAGGGCGCGACGGTGCCAGGCGGGGTGGGCCGGTGGGGAGGGGGAGGGGGTCGTTTTGTTTTCGGGGGCGGAGGGGATGTACCTATCATGTCCGCGTCCAGAAAGATAAAGCTCCTCCCGCGCTGCCACAGGAAGCGCCGCGTGGCGTCACGGAATAGGGGCGGTGCCCCCTCCCCCTCGTGCTCCTCCACTTCAGGGGCCGGCGGCGAGGGGACTGTCGACGGCAGCAGGCGCACCTCGCAGGGGTGGCGCGCTCCGCCCGCCGCCTGCTCCGTCAGCGCCCGCTCCACCCCCTCGGCCACCTCCTCCCCGTCCACCCAGCAAAGCAGCGGGAACGCGGATCCCACCAGCCGCAGACTGTCGGCCAGGCAGGCCACGCCGGGTGCGTAGCCCTCGGTGGTCACGATTGTATGCCAGCAGCGGTCGTCGCCGCCACTTTCCGGCGGGTGCTCGTCGCGGCCGCCCATCGCCGGAAACAACCCGCGACTGGTGCCAACTGCTGCCATCCCTGTCCCGCACCAAGGGGACTGCGGCGCGAGTATTGATGCCTTAATTGCCTGCTGCCAACAAGAACAGCCTGAAAAAGGTCACGCGCGGTGTCGTCCGCCAACGGCATGATCGGCAAGTCGTCGGTAATCGAGCGCTTCAATCATCGGCAGCGCGGTTGATGGGTGCTCGAGCGGCCGGAGGCGCGGCCGCAAGACAACTACGAATACCCGGGTACCGGATTGCAATCAGCCAACTAATAACGCTACCTTTTTATTTATTTTTTAGCCATATATCCATATATACGTGTTATATGTACATATTACACAGGGTAGCGTGCAACGCGGTAGGGTATAGTACGCAATAGCACTATCGGAGGATTGCGCGTCGCCACATCTCCTTTTACGGCCACTCCTCTTGGAGTTGGTACTGGTGAGGCCGCCTCTGCTGCCCGCCAGCAATTGCTTCCTATCGGTGGTACGAGTACTGCCAATACCGTTACTACATGCGCTTTTGTAGCTCTGAAGATACCGTCGCCGGGCGAATTAGTGGCACACCCTCCGTCAGCAGCCACTGTTTCCCTCCCAGAATCGCTGCCAGGTTCTACTGCTCCGCCCTCGGGTACGGGTTCGGGTGCGACCTCCGATGATCAACCCACGACCATGGTTGTCCAACGCCACCTCAGCCGTGCGATTCGCTTGCGTGACTTCGTGGCCCTCGATCTCAGCTTCCAACGTACTGGTGCAGCGGCCTCGCGACTTGATACCCTGCGCTTGTACAGCGCGTGCGGGCCGGGCTCCGTATCGCTTTTGCAGTCGGATCACGAGTCCGCCCGCAAGATTCCCCATGCTGCTTATTCGGCCGCCGCTGCGCGGGTATTGGGCCTTTGCCCGCGCGGAGGTTCCGCGCTTGTCACTTGCCCTGGCCCAACGTGTGGTATTGATCCCTTATGGCTTCGCTCTACGGATGGCTCGAACCGGAGCGCTACGGATTTCATCGTGGATCATCTACCCATATGCCCCGTAGCGAACTACAAGCACCGCATGCATACCGCTTTGAAGAATCTGTGGGCATCTGTGGCAATTTATGCGGGGGCGGTGCTTGACCGGGACCGCTCGGGAGCCGGCGACTTGACCCTTGAGACGAGTGGGCTGCGCCCAGCGGACCGCTCGCGGCCGTCGGACCTGACGCTGGCGGGATGGGGAGGGGCGGCGTGCGATTACATGATCGACTTCGCGTGCGTGTCCTCCACGACCCCCACTTGGAGCAACGACCCCCGCTGGTGCATCCCGGGAATCGCGGCGACCGAGGCGGAGCATGCTAAGTTGGCAGCGGACCGGACGTCTTCCGCCCCAGTGCAGGGTGTTCACCGGTACTACCCTTTTGTGGTTGAGGACCGCGGCCGTCTCGGAAAGTCCGCTTTGACGGTGGTCTACATCTTCGCGGTGCTGTTGGCTGTGCGCAACTTCCCTGGCGGTCCTTCCGACCTCTTGCTTTCTTCGTGGTCAATCCGTTCAGGCACTTCGAAACTTTGTCGCCAGCCAACCTGCAGAGTTCCGCCGTCACCTGTCGCGCACACGGCGGGGGCTGTTGCAGCGGGTCTCGGCTTGCGTGCATGGTACCCTGGGCGGCATTCTCTCTGCCGGTGTGCATATGGCCAAGTCTGATGCGTGTGCTCGTGCCCACCCTGCGTCTTCTCATGTTACTGCTTCCACCCCGCAGTCGCTGTAGAGGACCTTTCTGATTGCCTTATATTTTGGTGATTTCCGATATCGCCTTCTGCTGCTAGCTCATGTAAATATTGTATAGTACGCAATTGCTGTAGAGGACGTTTTCTATTGTCTTTTCGGGTGGTTTCCTGATCGCCTTTTGCCGCTAGCTCATGTAGTACAGTTCCGCCGCGCGCGATCGCGCGAACCGCCGCGCGCGATCGGGCGGGCGCGAGCGGTGCAAGCCAGCTATAGACACTATTATCCCACAACACATGAACTGCAAGCCAGCATAAGCTGCAGGACGGGCGCGTATCACATCGAGGTGAACGAGCCAGCAAGACTGCCTCGCCTGGAGTCCCTCTGCTGGAGTCGTACCGGTAGGGAATTCTCCGCAGTGCGTAACCAGGCAGCAGCAGGGGCAACGTCCGGTGGCGCCGTATATATCCCGCAGTGCCGGCCTCTCTGGGCCAGAAGGGTCCGGCGCATGGCACAGGACGCCGTCCCGTCGGAGGAGGTGTGCAGCCGCAGCGGTCCTATCTTCCTATCTGCTGAACCTGCAGGCCGGCCGAAGCTGTCAGGGGCAAGTCGCGCAAGGGGAGGAAATGTTTGTGTGTTGGTGGTTGGCGGGGGGGAGGAGGGGGGGGGGGGAGGGGGGGGGGGGGGGGGGGGGGTCCGGGACCTGTCGACACAGGTTACGCTTCGCAAATAAGTCCCCGTCCTGCGCGAGCAGAGGGGCCGGGGACCACCATTGGACCACCCGCGGCAGCGAACAACTCGGGAGCGTCGCGCACCGGCGCCCAGTCGCCGCCGACCCATCATCGTCCCAATTTTGACACGCGCGAAGTCTGAAAGCCACTGACACTCGCGGGACGTGCGCGCCAGGTGGCGAGCCTGCTGGAGGGCGGCAGGGCTGCGGAGGCGGCGAGCCTGCTGGAGCGCTGCCTGGCGGGCGCCGCGCCCGGCGACGCTCGCACGCGGGCGGCCCTGCTGTCGGAGCTGGGGAGCGTGAAGCTGGAGCTGGTGCGCGGGATGCTTGCCGCTTTTCCGGCGGCCGCCGCCTGGCTGACGCAGGCTGCCGCCCTCTTGATGACCGGGCGCTGCTGCGGGTGCAGGGCGACGCGGCGGGGGCGGAGGCGCACTTTCAGGAAGCGATGGCGCTGGGCGAGTCGACGGACGATGGGGCTGGAGGTGGGTCCGGGTCACCAGTCTGCCGGCAGCCTCGTGGTCCTTTCCAGTCCCCGGGTAAAGTTATGCCCGCATGATCCGGTCACAGTTCACGGCTTCACCATCGCCGGGCCTCTCACGCTGGTTTTCTTGTAATCGGTTCGCTGCCCCAGGAGATGTGACCGCTAACGGCCAACGGCAGCAGGAGGAGGAGGAGGAGGAGGAGGACGACTGGGAGACGGAGTGGGAGAGCTCCCTGTCGCAGCTGAAGATCAGCGCTGCCGAGCCACCCGAGGTGAGAGGGCGGCAGGCGGCTCACCCCGGCAGCTGCAGCTGATGGCAGCTGAGGTAGGCGGCTGGTGAGCGCCTATTGGAGATCTCTGACTGGGGTGCGATGTGCTGACCCGCAGGCAGCCACGGAGGGGAAGGCCGCCAGCGCTGCGCTGCCCGCCGGGAAACCCGGCACTAGTAAGGGGTCGGGGGCAGCGGGGAAGGCGGCGATCAGCGCAGATGCCGGCGATGAGGGGCCGCCGGACCCGCGCAGCAGCGTCTCGTCAGGTACCCAGCTGGATGGAGGAACCTCTGCTCCCCAAGCGGGCCCCGCCCTGTCCCGCCGTAGCCCCTTGCTGGGGCTGCCTCCCATCTTGGCGCGCTGAGGCACCGTGCATGCCTGTGCTCCCGTCTCCCCCCCCCCCCCCCCCCCCCCCCCCCCCCCCCCCCCCGGGCCGCCGCCGCAGCGCGCATCATCAACCACGTCGTGGAGGTCTACAACCTTTCGCCCATCACCTCCATCTCCGAGCTTGAGCGCTTTGTGGAGCAGTTTGGCGACCAGCGGCAGGCGGGCGGTGAGCCCCCCCCTCCCCAATCCCCCCCTTCCCACCCCCGGCCCTCCCCCCTTGCCCGCTCCCCCTGTGCCCCGCCACTCCCGGCCATCCTGGCCCCCACATGCCCGCAGTGGCCACTGGCCTACAACCAATGCCCTGCACGCACATGGCCATGCGCACGGAGACACCGGAGTCGCGATGGCGCTGGTTGGATGCGGAGCGTCCAGCTAGAGGGGCTCTTGCCTTGGTGGTGCCTGCCAATGGTGCATTGACGCTGCTTAATCCAGCAACATTCAAAACCTTGCAGTGATGACGACATGAGCCAGAGGCGACATAGAAACGAAAGAGTCACCTGAATACTATCAGCTTGGAAACAATTCTAACTCTTTTAATAATGTGGTAGTTTGGCTGCTTTGAAGCAGGATGAGGGTGCGCTCATTTTGTCAGTATGAACAGTTCTAAAGGTCTTACATGCCTGGATTCGGGTATTTCCCTGCAGCTCCTATGTACAGGCTGTTGTCAGCGACGCGCCCAGCCAGGGGCATCCTTGGCTAGGCAGGCCAGCGCGCCTTGTGTGTGTGTGTGTGTGTGTGTGTGTGTGTGTTGGGGGGGGTGTGTTGGAGGGCCGGGGGCTCTTTTTGTGTGCTGACCACCTGAGGGTCCCCTGTGGATGCTTGGTGCGCACAGCTGCGCGGCCCACCGTACGCATGGTGGACGACCATCACGCCCTGGGCATCTTTGCGACCCCAGAGCAAGGTGCGGCAATCGGCGGGAACCAGCGGGGAGTCAAGGGAAGAGGGATCGGGGGGGGGGGGGGGGGGGGGGGGGTCGGGCATCTTGGTGGCGGTCCAGGGAGTGAGTGTGTCCGCGGCATCGGCCCGCAGCGTACCGGGCGCTGGCAATGGGCAGAGAGGCCGGCCTCAGCATCCGCCAGTTCTCGGAGGCGTCGGCGGCCTCGCGGCGGGTACCGGACGCGGAGCTGCAGCCGCCCAAGCTGCGGCCGAAGACCACCAGCGCCGTGGCCCGCCGGTGAGCGCCCCCCCCCCCCCCCCCCTCCCGGGCGTTGATTTTCATCCCCCTGTAACCGGCGGCTTTGCCGCATCACTCGGATGGCGCCGCTCGTATTGGCCTGGCGTTGCTTCGATGACCGGGATGTGTGCGCGCAGGCTGCTGGGCTCGGCGCTGGGCATGAACCTGCGCGACAAGGCGGCGGACAAGGAGCTCGCCGAGCGGCGCAAGGCCAACAAGGCGAGCCGCCGGCAGGAGAAGGAGGCGCAGGCTGCTGTGTGGGACGACTAGCCTCGCAGGCGGCTGACGGCGGGTGGCTGCGATGGCCGTCATTGACATTGACGATACTGACGTTGAAAGCATTGGCCTATCGCCGAGCTCCAACGGTGCCTTGGGGCCGCAAGCAGGCACTCGGGGCGCTCTTGGCTCCGGCACGGCGCAGCCCAGGCGCCTGTCATGTTGTATTACGGCTGCGTTATTGTACTGCAACACAGCCACGTGGCCTACAGAGACCCCGCCCTACGCGCTGTCATTAGCGGACCCCATGCGGGTTGGCCAGGGGCGGGCCCTTCCCTGATGCAGGGCAAACACAGCTTGCCAAGAGCGTGAATCAGTTGCAACCGACTCCGATGGCAATATGGTTGCACCACCATGAGCGGCAGAAACTTGAGCAGCGGTGGATCCTTTTACACGACGGAGAAGGGATCGCCCGCTGTTTGTCCAAACTTTGAAGAATTCTGCCGGGCACTGGCACATTAGCATGTCTGACTGCACAGCCTGGCTCCCTCTCCTCCATCATTTGCAGTTTATTCCTCATGTACGACCACGATGCTTTCCGAGTGAGTTGCTTGGACAGCGCCTAAACTTGGGTTCGTGATGATTTAATATTTGTGAGCTTGAGTATTTAGTATGAGTATCCCAATAAAAAAATCAATTCGATAGCGACTATCCCAGCACCTCAGTGCCTAGAGACTCCGCACTTGAGCGGCCGGTCGTCCATGATCAGGTGTAATATGTTATTGATGGGACGTGTGTAACACCGACGGACGGACTGCACCGCAGTGTGGGGGCCATGCGATAGTGAATGGACTGCGCACCAGCCCTAGTGTCAGCAAGGCAACACACGTTCCTAGGCAGCTGACATCAAGAACTTGATAAAGCAATGTAGAGCGCATTTGCATTTTGGTCTGCTACAGCACCGCAGAGCTACTCAGTGCACCGGATTAATAATGCCCTTCAGACACATGACAGCACCCTGCGCAATGTAAAACTCCCCCCACCCCCCTTTGTATCCTCTTGTGCGGAAATAAGGCCCATGGACAGTGCAGTGCAGTGCGGCAATGCATTTGACTTGCCTTCATTGGCTGTTTAGATGATACGCCAGAGGGCTTTTTACCCAGTGGGGATTTATCGTAGCTTTGAGAACGCCATTGAGAACATGGGATACAGGTTACATGAGCGCGGATCTCCGGCGGCCCGCGCCCCGGGAAAGGGGGGGGGGGGGGGGGTGACGGAATAATCGCAGCCGGAATACGCGTACGAGCGCGCATGCGCTCAATTTCTGAGTACAATTCATCCACGGCATGTTCGATATAGCGCCATATATTATATAATGTATGTACATAATGCATAGGTTATGTATGTATAATGCATATACTTGTATGTATAATGTATATCTAAATAAGACCCGTCCCGCCTTCCTTACAACATAACACAATATACAAAGCGGCCATTGCGCTCGATAATATAAAACTCGCTTGCTGGGTTACTCAAGCAATGGTTGCAATGCAGTATATGCGGCTGTCAGTCATATAAGACCCGATCGCGTCCCAAAGCGAGCATGTGGGTGTGCTGGAGGTGCTAAGTGGCCACCGATGAGACTGGTCATTGAAGGAACACATTGGAACATGCGGCGTGGGCCTACTCCACTCTGCATGCGAAGAAGAGCATCGCATTTAGTTGGTGTGTGACAGTTACGATGTCTATACATGCTACGATTACGACGTGTACGATGTGTACCTGAGGTTACGACGAATATATACATACATAAACACATATATTATATATACATATATATACGACGATCCCATATAAAGTACGAAATCGCCCTGCCGTGTCGCCTCGATTGTTACAGGTGCTGTGCGCCTATTGCCTGGCGTGTCCGCAGTTAGGGCATCGTAACCGGTCGTGAGTCTGTACGGTCCGAGGTCTGCGTGCTACAATTCATTGAGGTCCAGCATAATATATTAATTTACATTCTTTTACTTTCCGTATTAAATATAGCAGAACGTATGAATGTGTGTCGTGTTTATTTCGTAATTGTATGTGGCGTGTGTGGCACTAGCCTGGACCGATTTGCCTGTGCGTGCGTAGGTTTGCCTCGTAGTATTAGGTGTCAGGGTGCTGGAGACTGATGTCTCAAGCCCTGGTACTGAGACTCACATACAGTCGCTATCCTATAATTACCTGATACCCCTTACATATATTCATACAGATTTGCAGGGGATTCCCATGATCGCAGCGTATGCTGCCATTCGGTAGCCTCCAACCTGCTACTAAAGTACACGGTCCCATTCATCTAATTAATCGTACTCCCAGCATTCGGTGGTGCTGGTTGACATTCCGGGGACGATATATTCAACTTTGTCACTTCGCCCATTCGAATTATCTATAAAACCCAGTACTCTGCTGTGCATATTGGTAGTCACTGTACGCATCGAGTCATGCTACACGACGACCGGAATTGGAATCGTCTGATAGCACGAGCTAGTACTAACAGGTAGCATGCGTGCCGTGAACTTCACCCATTCTGATACACAGAATATGACATTATATACGATACATCAGTGCTAAAGTAGTGCGAGTTGGGGCGCGCCCGACGACAGGAAACATACTATATGTCCGTATTCAAAAGGCATTATCCGTAAGACGTTCTAATCGGCACGGGCAGACGTGAATCGACGGGATGCTTGCAAGGCGCAGTTATCGGCTTCTACGACGTTCACCTTGCCGGAAGTTGGCGCGCTGCCGCCGGCAAACGCTACACGGTGTGCAAGGGGGTGCACAAGGCTCAGCTGCATCTTTCCAAGATAGGATCGCCGGCGGCGTCTTTGGTCCAGGCGGGGAGCACACAGCAGGTGGAGTTGCCTGGCACATTGTGCGCAGGGCAGGTCTGGCGAGCGGTACTACGTATCCGCATATGTTGTTGGTAAGTGCCGGGGCACTCGCCGCGACGTCTGCCGCTGTGTTGTTGGGACAATGCTGAAGCGCGCCAGCAGATATGTTGCTGCTGATACTGCCATACTGCCATATGTCAGCGGCAGTAGCGGCACGGATATAGTTGGGGAAGGGGGGGGGGGGGGCATCTACATCGCCTAGGAACTTTAGGGCGCGGTTCGATGAGAGAGCTGTGACAATAGGCTGCAGCGACTCCAAAATGGCAACGACTAGCAACTTGCAGCGCAGCTAGCTAGGTCATGTGTCTGAGAGACTGGCCGTCAAAGTGATTATGCCGCCGCGAGATAGTCGTTTAATACACTGCGCGTGGCAGTGCAATTTATCTCATCCGTGCACCAGGAATACACAAATGTCGGCACGAGCAGCTTGAGCCTCGATGGAGCCCTTAATTATCTTCCACCCGGAAAGGATATCGACATGCATTAGTGCGACCCTATACCTATCGACGACTGCACTCACAAGGGGGACAGGAGCTCGCTTAACGAATAATACCGGCATGCATGAAAATGTACATAGTCGACAAGCTTGTGAGGCCGGAATTGTATGCGATGAGAATATTGCAGCCTTGTGACGCTGGGTGTGCTATGATCTCCGACGGACAGACAGATATGTTGGATGATATTTCGTCGTGGGACACTGGGCCATTCGAGTATGCGGCGCCGCTTCATTTCACTGTATTGCTATAAATGCTGCGATATGTTGATATTGGGCGAGTGCCTACCTCGCGCGAGCTCGCGCCGGCTCTTCTCGATCGGCGGGCCTGCCACCGAGATCATCGCACGTGCGAACTGCAGTATGCTTGAGGCCTTGCAAGCACGATGTCCAATCTCCCGTACGCGAACACGTTCAGCCGTAGAAAGCTTGGCAGCAGTAGCACCACAACGTCACACCTACGCCTCGCTCCGTGCAGCGGACAAGCGCACATGCATACGCAAGTGCGAAGATATACATCGATGAATACTGTGAAACAATTGATATATTACGTCCTTTTCTTTCGAATCAAAGCTCACTTTCAGCAAGATCACGACTTGCTTAACCCTGGAATTCAGATCACTTGTGCTGAGACCTGTAGCTCGAAACAGACATATATGGCACTTGCGCAAGGGCGCATTGACACAGTTGGGGGTGCAGCGACTATAAATGTCGGAATTACTTACTAACGCTCTGATCTGATAATTTGCAGATACGGTACTATCTATTCTTTGATGCATACAAAACAGTTATGTCATATCCGTCGCTCCTACTACATCCCGTGATTTGCCAGGATCAGGCTGTCCAAAACAATGCATGTCACCCTTCCTGCTGCTGTTGTAAGAGCTTTCGAATTTTAGTTTTAGTTGGATCTTTTCCCCGCTGGAATTTCAGATCATTGCATTTGGTCAGCTGCACGCTGCTGCTACCACCACACCATACTATCAAAGCTATAACAACCTTCAGGATTCGTCATATATAGACTATAGCATCGACCCCCCCCTTTGCTCCCCTGTTTTCGCACCCATTGCAGAACAATGCAGAGTACTCTTTCACAAGTAATATGCAATGTATGCTTCTTGTCTTATTGCACGTCGCCGTTCTTGAAAGTTCATATAAAGTCCATTTCAACAACAGCGCTTTGAAGCGCAAAGAATCACAGGGCGCATCCTCTTGTTGTACTTAGGTGAATGCGTTGCCCATCAAAGGGCGACATGCAACGGGGCTAGCCGACCCTACACTTGTTCATCAAGTCGGGCTGTGGGACAGCCCGCCTGCGGCAAGCACCTGAGCACCTTAGTTGTAACCAATTCCGAATGTCAGATTAAGTGAAAGCTTACGCTGGACGTGTGTTTGTATGGCTGCTCCGCTAGGTGGCGCCACACGGTGAAGTCGAGAAGCCTTTACATCCAGCCACAAAGAGCGGGACCAGCCATCATGCCCGCGGTCACCTCCGGCCGCCGGCAGGCCTGCTCGTGGACACCGGCCGCCCCTTCCGGGCTGGCTGTGTTTGTGGTGTTCACAATGGCCATCAGCCCCTCCTTCTGCCAACGAGAGGCGTCCATACTGCGGCGGAGCTCCTCCGTCACTCACCCCGCGTCCACGGCGGCTGTCGGCGGCGGCACAGCCAGCAGCGCGGAGCTGGGCGACCTTGTGCTGCGGACGGAGGTGACCACGAGCATACTGAGGCCATCCGCCGACTCGGACGACGAAGGTTCCGCCCCGGCCTCCCGGTCCTCCGCCTCTTTTTTCCAATCCGCCATGTCTGCAGCTGTGTGCTTTTCCCTTCATCGCAACTGCAAAGAATGCGGGCTTGCCAGATAGCAATGTCCTAAGATATAAAATACCAGCTCGTAGGTGGCTATTAATTTGAAACAATGATGCCTGGCCGTAAGTTTGCCACCCTTCCAGCGTTTTTCCTTATTTGTATTCTATTCCGCTAGTATATTATTTCGGTACTCTTATTATACCGTAAGGACTACAGTACACACCGTTTAACGGTACGGCACTGCAGAATACCGTAAGATGCGATAACAGTAATAGATAGGATAGAAAGATTCCTGGCTAGGCCATACCTGGTAATAACGCGTGGTATAATCGTCGGTGATCGCTATCTAATTTGAAACAATGCACGGAAGATGTTCCTGAATAGATGGGCAAATCTAAATCAAATAATTTACTTGCTGCCTTCCGAAGTCAATTCGCAGTACGACTAAGACGTGACTATTATGTATATGACTATCATGTCTCCGTACGCTTTCTTTCAAGAAAAGCCACATCATCAAGACTTTTTATAATGTTTTATATTTCTAGTTGCGTTCCTACTTGCATCCTACTAGACTGGTGAGTAGGGTTAATCACTGCTAGCTCCATCGAATGTGTTCACTGGCGGCTTGACATGTGAGATAGTGTGAATGCATAGAAAAGGCGGTGTTTCCCCCCCTCTTCCCTTTCATTTTTCTTTTAGGCCAAAGCCCCCCCCCTTCCCTTTCATTTTCTTTAGGCCAACTGGTGACCGTCTTGATGCTGGCGGCGCAGGCGAAGCCAAGCCGACGTCCGGCCCTGAGGCAGTGCCAAGTGCCGCCGCGCGCGACGTACTTCGACTGACCAGGCGGCCAGCAGAGGGCGGCTTTGCGCACGGCTTCCCTCCCGCCTTCCTCGGCAGCCCGCCTGCCGGCGGCGCGCAGCCCTTCACCGCGGCACTCACCCAGCCGGCGCGCAGCAGCACGGCAGGCTCCGCGCTGAGGGCCACCGCGCCGCCCAACGCGCTGTCCTCGGCGTTCCATCAGATGTGGGGGCAGCTCGGGGTCAGCCCCAGCGCTCCCGAGCCAGAGACCCCTCGGCGCGGCGCGGCCCCGACGGCCCCGGCACCGTCAACTTCAACGTGTTCGTCTCCGCGGACGACTTGAGCGCCCCGACACCAGCGCCGCCGCGGCCCGCGGAGAGGCCTGCCACGCGGGGGAGCGCCTACCTCCGGGTCCCTGTCAGCCCGCCGCCTACAGAGATGGCACCGGCGCAGACGCCGGCTCCGCGGGGGAGCGGCACTCGCCTCCATGATGGCGCACCGGAGGAAGGCGGCAGCTCTCCGCCAGGAGCGATCGCACAGCGGCCGATCGCTCCAAGAGGCGACTACTTTCGCGTGCCGAACGCTGCACCGGCAAACGCAGCGCCGGGGCATGACGATCGCGTTCCGGGCGACGCACTGGAGGGGGACGGCAGCGCCCCCCGCGACCACGACGGCACCGGTGGTGATGAGCGCCGCGGCGCGGGAGCAGCTCCTGGCGAGCCGCTGCAGCCCGAAGCCCGCACGCCGGGGCCGGGGCGTGATGGGCGCAGTGCAGTGCCGGGCCAGAGCGGCAGCCGCAGGCCGTCGTTCACGCTGGTCATCGCCCCCGACGGCAGCGCCTCCACCGCACCGACCGCCGGAAACGTCGGGGATGCGGACGATGCCGAAGGTGCAGCGAGAGGGATGCCAGCGAGGATAGCGACGGGGACGACGACGAGGACGATGACAACGGCGACAGCGAAGCTGCGAGCCGAACAAGGCGGCAGCCGGTACGCTCCGCGCCAGCGGTGGACGAGGCCGCCATCTCAGCCGCCCTGCGGGACGCCACCGCGGAGTCCACTCGCAGCACCATCCAGGAGCTCACGGCGGTGCTCGCCCAGCTGCGGGCCGCCCCCGCCGCGCCTGGGACGAGTCCGCAAGCAGCAGGCCCCGCGCCAGCGGTGGACGAGGCCGCCATCTCGGCCGCACTGCGGGATGCAACGCGCGGAGTCCACTCGCAGCACCATCCAGGAGCTCACGGCGGTGCTCGCCCAGCTGCGGGCTGCCCCCACCGGGCCTCCTCCCGCCCCCGGGGATGGCGACACCGACGGCACCCGGGGCACCGCCAGCCCCACCCGGGCGTGGGATGTCGGCTCCTGGGGGCCCGCGGAGGCAATCGCCAGCCCCGCTGCCGACGCCAATGTCGACATCGTTTCTGACGCCGGTGCCGGGGGCAGCAATCCTGCTGGTCCGGATGCCGAGGCGGAGGGCGAGGCTGCGGAGGACGTGCTGCAGCAGATCCGAGCGATGCTCGAGGAGGTATGTATGACCTCAGCTCATCTGCACCCGTGGCTTGGCACCGGGCAGTGGCTAGTCACACGGCTGCTCTTCACATGCCCCCCCCCCCCCCCCCCCCCCTCACCCCATCCCCCCCCTCCCAAAGCCGTACCAGGGGTCTAGCATTACGCACACATCGCATCAGATTTCACCAGACGACCGATCTCACCAGAGCTCGGCCCACATGCTGGTCGGTCGTGACATATCAACCGATAGGTGCTGCCGGCACGGTGGTAGGAACCTCAGCTATACGACCCCTGTGCCCGCCAGAGGCCCAGCCGAGACGCCACTGCGGCATGCAACCCCACGCAGGCATCGTACGGCACAGAGTTCATTCTGCGATGTGAGAGCAGCAATTGTCGCGTTGCAGTAATATTTCTCTCTGGTTTGGCAGACGTAGCTACCTATACCTCGCCGTGAATATGCATGGTACTGACAGCTTACCCCCCACCCCCCCTCCACTGGGCCCGGTCCCTGGTGCCGCAGGCCCTACAAATCAGGAGCACCGGCATCCCCATCGCCAGCGTCCCCATTGCCGTGTCGCCGCCGCCCCATCACGGTCATCCCCCGGCCAAAGCCGGCGCCGGCAGCGGCGCCCCCGCCCCTCCGGGCAGCTTCCAGGCGGTGTACGAGGAGTGCGCCTCGCACGGCCGCGACAGCGATGCCTACATGCGCGCCTGCGTCGAGTACAGCAGCCCGCTGGCGTCCTCCGACGAGGCGATCTACCGCGCCTGCATCGCGGACAACATCGAGTTCGCGCGCTACATGGGCCGCCGCCCCGACTGGGATCAGATCAACACCTGCTTGAGCCGCCGAGGTGCAAACACGCCGTCGCAAGAAGTCGCCTACCGGCAACGCGAGGCGGAGGATGACGACGACGACGACGGCGGCGGTGGCTGGGGCGGGGGCCAGGGCGGGGGCCGCTTTCAGGCGCAGCCGCCTCCGTTGGCCCCGCCGGCGGTCACGGTCCACATCAACGCGGGCGGAGGCACCCCGCCAGCAGCCGCACCCCCTCCACCCAGCCCTCCGCCCCCACCCCCGCCTCCCCCATCGCCCCCCCCTCAACCGCAGATGGCGCTCCCACCCCCGCAGCCGCTGCCCGGCCAACCACTTCAGCCGCTTGCGCCGATGCAGCAGTTTCCAGGTCCCCCTGCTGCGGTGTACCAGGACTGGCCGCCGCCGGGGCCGCCCAACCCCGCCGACAGCTTCTACCAGAGCTTGGACGACTCGGTGCGCGAGCTGTTCTGCTACGACCAGCGCTCCGGGCGCAGCGTGTGCTACTAGCCGCTCCCGGGGTCATGCCACCCGCCCTTGTGTATGTAAGTAAGCTAGCCCTGTCGAAGCCATCATTCCGCCATCGCGACCCCGGCATGCGAGTGAGCTACAGACGATGCCATGGCAGCACCCCGACAAGCACGCAAACCGTCGCCCGTTTTGTTTCTAGGGTTGGAAAACTCTCAATAACCCCGAAGTAAGAACAAACATATATGACGAACAAAATCTGCAGAAACACCCAAAGGGCTCGTAGTTTCAGAGTAGGCCGCCCGCTGATGCGTTCTATATGGCGGCTATACCGCACGTATGCACTACTTAGGGGTATGACGATGACTCTAATATATAACCGCCCATCGCACAGAGAAATTATGGCGTTTCAAAATCAAATAATGAGTGAGGATTAACGGAATATTAGAAATCTACATGTACGAGCAGAACGCGCAATGCATTTATTTTAATTAGAGCAGCGTGATTGAGGGCTTGAGGCCCGGCGGCGATAATCTTCGTTCAGCGTGCGGATTGGGTTATCCCGAATATTGTAGCATAGTGTGATATAGATAGTCGCCGCTAGATTTTTTTTCGCCCCCGGGACAGGACTGGCACCAGTGAAACCCTTGCAGCGTCTCTACGACGGCCGTTTAGGCAGCAATCCAGTTACGGAAAGCCCTGGGTAGGCGACGCTCCGTTATAGTCATCAAGCTAGATTATTCGGTTGTGCGAATTATAAAAGTGCGAGCAACAAATCGACCGCTAAAAGCAGTGCAAGTACCAGGAGATCAACACAAGTCCCGCAACCCGCACGAGGCGGGACGGACGAGTGCTGATGCGCACCCCGTGGAGAGTCTAGGCCACTCCCAACCGGTTGAGAGTTTAGATGCACGTGTATGCGAGGGCAATCCATCCCGGTTGCACTGTGTAGCCTCGACAACAGGATGACGGACGAATGTACGCCGCCTGATGAGGCAGCGTGCACGCTCTTGACCCACCACCAAGCTCAGGACCCTGAGGAAATCACCCCGGTGGTGCATCGAGTGCCCCGCGATGAGAGGGTGCCCCAAGCATGCGACAACGCTCTCCGTCCGGCGCACCCCCTTGAC